>CM068310.1:13983540-13986940 GCA_034768735.1 Schistosoma mekongi
ATGGCTGTTCCAATTGCACTATAGATGTGATCACCATTTGAAAGTTAATGCGATCGCTAAAATACAATAATCTGCATTTCACACTCTCTGCGTCCATAATCCTATATGTTCAATGTTAGAAGATTGTAGGCGAAGAAACACTTGAATTATGCTAAATTCTCTTTCACATCCTCCCAACCGAGTTCATCAGAATACCCAAATTTGCATAGTATATTATTTCGAAGCAAAATCTCACCTAATTCTCAAGTGTTTTTTATTTTATCTTCAGTTTGACGTAGAACAGACCATAAGCAGACGCGAGAAAAGGACGATATAGAGACAAATCGAATGATTAGAATATGTCCAAACAGTCGAGTGTTCGAATACGCTCATAGATTTCTATTCACCAGAATGTTAAACTCATGCATACATGACAGTTTCAGCAATAAATTCATGTCATATTTGTGGATTTTGATTTAACTGATTAGTATCATTGTGCATTGGTGATTCAAGAGTACATCGTGAATGAGTTCCGTGGTTTGGTGACTCATATGTGACCTACTTCTTTGTGTATTTCGCCAGAAAATCTATGTTAGTATGTGACTAGAATTTAGTCGTTGCTGAATAACCAGCATGTTTATGCATATTTTCTTTTGTATCATGACAGAATAAAAGTGTGCTTCACAATGTGATACAAAGTGTATGATTGTTTTACTGTCACTGATTCCGTCATAATTCATAGCAGCCTCTTATCTTTCAAGTAATTATTTCATTTTATTGTTGATTACTCTTTCGTTCGGGCTAGTAGATGTGATTACATATTGTGACTGTTGTAAACATGTGACAAAGATATCTCCTTGTTATGAATGATAATCTTACGTATTGTAAACTTTGAGTGCATCATTAGCTTTTGTTTAATCAGGTAATTATAATACAATACAACATCATACTGTTCATTTGGAATTATTCATTCACCTAGATGTGTTTCTTTATATTGAGGCTATTTGTAATTTCAACTAAATTACTTCAATCCTGGAAACGCTTTAGAACCACGCTTATAACTCAATGTTTGTGCTAATGACTATCCGATATGTGTTGATTCATTTGCAGTCTCCACATTAATTTTTTTTTTCTTTAAGTCTAGTATCAAAAGTGAATGTAAAATGTTGATTAAAGGAAAAACCAAAACACCTTAGACACTGACAATTCAGTTAATGGCACATTCTGGAGTACATTTTACGATCTAAATACACACTAATCCGAGTTACGTAGCGCTGACTGAAATTCAGTGATATCACCTGAGTGTACAGATACGATGGTTGTTTTTCAGATGAGTTGGTAACTGTAGTAGGTTATGCGGAATTATTCCACTTTCATGCAAATAAAATCTGATGATATACTACTGATAAAGTGGAAATGCTTAGATCGATAAAAGTCAGTAAACAACAAATCAAGTAAGCTATTCGAGATAGGCTGAATGATCGCGATGTGAAAAAACCCGTTCAGAATACTAGTTATTCTTATCCCAGAAACCAAATCAGTAGTAATAACTCTTGGATTATTGATAATAAATCGTTTATAACAGCCGTAAAGTTCTTTGGCTTTGATAAGTTACAAACAAATCTGAAACTTTAAGTTAATAACATATTCTGTACTTCTGACATATATTGGCTACCACTTCACCTCATGAACATCACGTCTGTTTCCACGCAGGACTTATGGGGTCCAACAAGTCATGACAATTCGATTAAACAATATTCAAACACTGTCAATGTGTATCTTGCTGACAACAACACCCTCCCCCCCCCCCCCCCCCCCCTTTATTGATCGAATTAATGTTCTACATCTGAAGCACAATAAACCAATTGACCAAAGACCATCTTAAAAGCGCGTTTCTAGTCGAATGAAGGATTGATCAGTCTGACAACTTCCAAGTCCTCTCATATTGCTGTTATATTTTTAGAAAAAAGTGGATTAGATTGGGAAACCTGTACTGCTTTATACAGATCAACTTACTGTATTTACAACAGGCGACCTGTTACAGATTATTGGGGAAATTGTATGCACAGTGGCCTTCAACGATATGACTGTGGATGATGTATGTTATGTAGTAAATGATAACTCGACTTGTTGGGTTTAGATTGGTCTGTTGACTGAAAGGTTGATGATGCCCTATACTGATCGTTTGCATCCGCTTCATGTCTAAGAAATAAGAGCAAAATTTCACCACGAAGATTTTGTATGGATTTGGACGATGATTAGCAAAAGGTTAAGGATGTTTGTTGCTTCTTCCAAGTAGGTGTCAAATGCACCTCCAGTGTTCTGGTCGGAAACATCATTTCCATAGTCCTCGCAGCCAGCAATTGACACTGAACATCAATGCCTCTGAAAACAAGTTGTTTTTACACATGTATTACCGTGAATGAATCCCGTTGTTTGGTGAATATGTAGCCTACTTCGTAGTGTTGTTTTTACTTTTAAATCTGTGTTTGTGAATATAATTTAGGTCATATATCAATTAAAACTTTGTATATATGATAATGTAACCTTTAGAATTGAAGGATTGTTGTTCGGCATTCAGCTTGCATGGTTAAATCTCTTCATCAGTAAAGACATCAAATAGTGTAAAATTAATCACTATTTTCGAAGGGCGAACGGTACAAGTGGTGTTTATACAAGGAAGTGTCTTAGGCCCAATGTCTTAGGATTACATTAGCATATATGAAATGCTTCCGCATAGTAGACCCTTTCTATCGGATGGTCTCAAAATAGCGTACTCATTCCCCCCTCACGAATTTGCACACACATTCAGTTGGGGTCATAGCACGAGCATCAACAAGGTCGTAGTTATGGTGCTCAAAATGGGACGTTGGATCTTAATGTTCTACGTGTGGTTGGATATGTTTTGGGGATAAGCGCCTCAATTTTGGTCTCTCCACAAAGATGGCAGTCAGTACGTTATCTAGGTCGCAGTAGTTGACTTTAGGGATCGTTACTCTTATAACCTGTCTTGTACAGAACAGGCAATATGCAGACACTCTAGTATACGTAACTTTTATAGCAACGATTCTCTATTTGCTATATAAAAGTTGTGTCGACCTTTGCTAGAGGATGCTGCACCTTTATTCTCAGTATGTTTCCTTAGGGAATAAACTCAGACTGGCCGTCTGTGCAACGTCGCTTTACTCTTTCGTATCTGAGGCTGATCGTACTCTTCGACTATAACTAGATGCACTAATTATATTTATTTATTTTTAATCACATACTACTCATTTACCAATAAGCGTTGTGAAGAAACATTTTGGGCTTCATTGTGGAGGATAATAAATCAATAAATCAAATTGCGAAGTCGTATTGGAGGCATAAACGCTAAGTAATGTAGGACGTGTAATAAAAAAGAAAAAAACGAAAAAAACGAAAA
>CM068310.1:13987040-14034194 GCA_034768735.1 Schistosoma mekongi
ATTTATGCTTATACTCTTTATGAGTATTTCATATTTATAATTTATCAAATCATGTTAACCTTCACAATTAAATCAAGACATAGTTGATTGATGAATGTGAAATCAACTATACACTTTAGCATTCACTTTATTAACTGTTTCAGATCACCTATAATTTCAATATAAATTATTAAATATTGTAGAAGATTAAGCAAAATGAATGACTTACGAATTCTTCACAGAGATAAACATCACTTAATCATTCTACCAGTTGCTAATATTTATTAATATTTCTGTTGAGTATTTCTTCTGTCAATGTATTTCATCACTTGCTATTGTAAAAGCAACTGTTACCCCTAACATTAAGATGTTTGTACTGCGTAATTCTTTAGTGATATTTGTACTATAAAGTTTGATTGCATTGTTCAACTTATCGTTAGCGTGTTGTACAATTTGTGAAGGTGGATTCTTTCGGATCAAATATATATCTGTCGCATCTTCGTTCCAGACTTCTTGATCATATGCGTAATTGGTGATTGTTGTGCATGTATAAGTCTTGTTATTAACGAAGGCGAAATTACTAGCGAGATATATAGTTATTAGTTCTAACGAAGTTACAAATCTAGCAGTATAAAAATAGGTCACAATACTATCACCAACTTAATAGTCCTAATTAGGAGTTAATAGATGAAATATTATTTTATGCTTCTTTTCCACCTTCACTATTTTTATTTTCAATGATGTGTTTTCAGTTGTAAGTCGTCCGTAGTCAGAATACAGTGTTATATGAAAGTTTTCTGGAGGTATCTTACTAATGCAAGTAGTTGAATATTCACGAAATTTCTCAACATCTTTATAGTTGGAAGTCAATATACATTAAATATTTTATATCTATTTGGAATGCATTTACTTGTCGTATTTAATAATTTCATTTCTCTTGTAGTTTACCTGTTTATAAGTTAGGTACTTTTATTAGATCATCCACCACTTAAGGAATTTAAAGCAGTAAGAGATGCATCTTCTGATGTGGTGAGAGTAAAATTTCAGAGTAACACTCTATTTTCTGAGTAAACTGTAGTTCAACATGATATAATCCTTCTCATGGTAAAGTTTGTCACTATTATTGCCCAATAAAAGCAGATATAACTCATTTGGTTTTAGCTGACTAGTAGTTGGCTTCTGGTACAACATAGTACCTAGTTGAACAAAAGAAATGATGAAACGGTAATGTTGGGACAGCTTCCAGAAACCTCAACGAAACCTCCCGAACCCTTTAAAGAGCCAGAGACATTCTATCCAATCATCGATCGACAGAACCTTTTAGAATCTCGACGTGATGCATCCTGGTTAGATAATAGTTGAAACCTCTTAATTCGGATTGTTATTTCAGAAAACTGTTAATATACGATTATTATTTTATTCAGGATTGACTCTCAACCTTACTGGCGTAAAGTTTCCTGCCTACTCGTCTTCTGAATTTGCGACTAGGAGGGTTCAAGGCGTTCGAGTGTTAAATTTGTCTGCAGCTAGTCAAGCTATCAAGTACGAGTCATAACAGTTAATGACAAATAATGTAAATGTGAAGAGATGATGAATGCAGTAGTACTACTTTGTATAAGTGTGTTCCAATAACATTAAATTGTGACTAATATAAAGTAGGATTACTTGACAGATATGTAGATAAACACAGAAGTATGTTCTAACTATAAGCTTATTATGTGACCTCAGATGTAACGTAATTGTGATGATCCACTAATAAAACTACATTTAAATGTCGGCTTCTTAATTATTGTAGTCTGAGTCAAAATGAACTATGTTACATAAAGTATATAATGTCATTTATTAATATAAAAACTTCGCACCTGTATGCATCGACTGCGACATGTTTCAGGTACGTAAATATCGGTGGATATGTTAATTTTAGTATGTGTGCATATTAATCAATAGAATAAGAGTAATTCACCACAGTTTTCTTCCATTCAATCGGAGTAAAAATGGTTATAAAGGTTTTTACTGGTTAGCGTTTTTTTAGCACGTTTGCTGTTTTACGGGATGGGGTTGCTAGCCCCATGCCCAACCCTCCTCCTTTATCCGGGCTTGGGACCGGACGTTTCTGAAACTCTAGAGAGAAGTCGTGATTGGTGGAGTTCATACTTGTCTGGAGTGAGACAGTTATCACAAATGACAGTGGATGATCTTTGCGCTATATATCACGAATTAATAGAAGTAGGAATTCTACCACTGGATAGCTAACTCACTGGTGTAAGCAGCTAGGTGTTCGCCGTCAACCTGAAGACCCTGGTAAGGAATCGCGGTGCGCACTACTGAGGAGGTCCACACTAGAACGAAACAGGTGTCCAGTGTTACCTGGCTTTCAATGGTACCCTACCAACATCAACCTGTGACGCATTCAATCAAATATATTTTAACCTTAAACGTTTGATTGTAATCAAGTTACCGATAGATAGTTGATTAGTTCAATGTAGTTTTTTTAGTGTCAT
The DNA here is from genome assembly GCA_034768735.1 of Schistosoma mekongi. NCBI lineage: Eukaryota > Metazoa > Platyhelminthes > Trematoda > Strigeidida > Schistosomatidae > Schistosoma > Schistosoma mekongi. The sequence goes on from CM068310.1 coordinate 13,989,521, forward strand.
GATATTTTACTATGATCACTTAGTAATACTTTCATAGTTGAATTGAAGTGGTTTTGATGGAAATAAGTATTATGCTTAGTTGTTTTTATTTGTCACAAATTTGTCTCGGTTGGATATCAATGAAAACCAGGGTGAAATGGCATGCTTTTTCGTGACAACACGGGATTCCTCTGTGGTGGGCACCTCTGATTCCACCAAGGCGTTGAACCCAAGTCTTTAGGTATCGCAGCTAATGCTTGACCATCCTCAACACAAGGCTGAGAGAAAGTAGTAGGATTTCGATTTTCATCAGTTCGTAATATAACGCGACTATTATTACTTGTTACCCAGAACTCATGGCTAGTAGAGTTCATACTTGACAAGAGTGAGACAATTATCTTAAACGATATTTGATGAATGTTTTGCTTTTCTATAAATTGATGGAACTGAGGATTCTATCATTAGATGTTGACCGGATCAGTGATGCAGATGATTAAGTGTTCGTTATAAAACTTGAGGGTCTTAGGCTCTATTTCTTGGGTGATTAGAAAGGAAAGCACTGCTTATCAGTCTCATATTAAGATGAAACAGTGGTCCATTTCTCTCTGGTTATCAGCGGTTGCCAAACAACATCTATGATGAATACAAACAAACTTTCATAACTGTTTATCATCAACAGATCGTTCACATTTATATGGCATTTTATTCCAAACATTGGTTTATTATATACATTACATACAAGCAAAACATGATGAAAAGATTGTAATACGGTTAAGTCAAGAGTTCTTTTGGCGTAAATTACTTATAAATCTTATACTACTTATATATATTATCAGTTATTATTTCTTTGTAGAATATTCTTAACAGACAACATACTGTTTAGTGTTAATATGATGAGAACATAGTGATGGTAGATTACAACACACACACACACACAACACAATTAATGTAATCAAGGTATTTACTGCGATTAAATTAATAACAATTAATTAGCACTAATTGGTTATATAAGTATGAACTTTAATCGCCAAATGTATCACGCCATCATCCTACGCGAAACGAAACACCACACACGACAACATACACATTCGCAACACCACACAAACACTGGAAATCGCCAAATGTATCACGCCATCATCCTACGCGAAACGAAACACCACACACGACAACATACACATTCGCAACACCACACAAACACTGGAAATCGCCAAATGTATCACGCCATCATCCTACGCGAAACGAAACACCACACACGACAACATACACATTCGCAACACCACACAAACACTGGAAATCGCCAAATGTATCACGCCATCATCCTACGCGAAACGAAACACCACACACGACAACATACACATTCGCAACACCACACAAACACTGGAAATCGCCAAATGTATCACGCCATCATCCTACGCGAAACGAAACACCACACACGACAACATACACATTCGCAACACCACACAAACACTGGAAATCGCCAAATGTATCACGCCATCATCCTACGCGAAACGAAACACCACACACGACAACATACACATTCGCAACACCACACAAACACTGGAAATCGCCAAATGTATCACGCCATCATCCTACGCGAAACGAAACACCACACACGACAACATACACATTCGCAACACCACACAAACACTGGAAATCGCCAAATGTATCACGCCATCATCCTACGCGAAACGAAACACCACACACGACAACATACACATTCGCAACACCACACAAACACTGGAAATCGCCAAATGTATCACGCCATCATCCTACGCGAAACGAAACACCACACACGACAACATACACATTCGCAACACCACACAAACACTGGAAATCGCCAAATGTATCACGCCATCATCCTACGCGAAACGAAACACCACACACGACAACATACACATTCGCAACACCACACAAACACTGGAAATCGCCAAATGTATCACGCCATCATCCTACGCGAAACGAAACACCACACACGACAACATACACATTCGCAACACCACACAAACACTGGAAATCGCCAAATGTATCACGCCATCATCCTACGCGAAACGAAACACCACACACGACAACATACACATTCGCAACACCACACAAACACTGGAAATCGCCAAATGTATCACGCCATCATCCTACGCGAAACGAAACACCACACACGACAACATACACATTCGCAACACCACACAAACACTGGAAATCGCCAAATGTATCACGCCATCATCCTACGCGAAACGAAACACCACACACGACAACATACACATTCGCAACACCACACAAACACTGGAAATCGCCAAATGTATCACGCCATCATCCTACGCGAAACGAAACACCACACACGACAACATACACATTCGCAACACCACACAAACACTGGAAATCGCCAAATGTATCACGCCATCATCCTACGCGAAACGAAACACCACACACGACAACATACACATTCGCAACACCACACAAACACTGGAAATCGCCAAATGTATCACGCCATCATCCTACGCGAAACGAAACACCACACACGACAACATACACATTCGCAACACCACACAAACACTGGAAATCGCCAAATGTATCACGCCATCATCCTACGCGAAACGAAACACCACACACGACAACATACACATTCGCAACACCACACAAACACTGGAAATCGCCAAATGTATCACGCCATCATCCTACGCGAAACGAAACACCACACACGACAACATACACATTCGCAACACCACACAAACACTGGAAATCGCCAAATGTATCACGCCATCATCCTACGCGAAACGAAACACCACACACGACAACATACACATTCGCAACACCACACAAACACTGGAAATCGCCAAATGTATCACGCCATCATCCTACGCGAAACGAAACACCACACAACAAACAAATTTAATTAGTGGTACCAAAATAATCAGTTTTAAACTAGAATTTTCTTTTTTCGCTTTTTTTTTTCATTTACTACAACGTACATGATTCTAGTATTTGCCGTTTTAGTACTCTAATAAGCCAATACTTATTGATTCAAGGTCAAGTGGTAAGTCGTCGAAGATTTGGTACAAGTATTTCGGTTTTAGATATCAGGTGACTAGTCGTTTGAATATTAGGATAGATTTAGTAGTGCTAATTATTTTCAAAATCTTCATAATGTATCACATTATGCAATTTATGAAGCAACTTCATTTGAACTGTTCACAATTACATGAACAGAAATAATGTTAAAATATTAATATTACTAATAATAATAATAATAATAATAATAATAATAATAATAATAATAATAATAATAATAATAATAATAATAATAATAATAATAATAATAATAATAATAATAATAATAATAATAATAATAATAATAATAATAATAATAATAATAATAATAATAATAATAATAATAATAATAATAATAATAATAATAATAATAATAATAATAATAATAATAATAATAATAATAATAATAATAATAATAATAATAATAATAATAATAATAATAATAATAATAATAATAATAATAATAATAATAATAATAATAATAATAATAATAATAATAATAATAATAATAATAATAATAATAATAATAATAATAATAATAATAATAATAATAATAATAATAATAATAATAATAATAATAATAATAATAATAATAATAATAATAATAATAATAATAATAATAATAATAATAATAATAATAATAATAATAATAATAATAATAATAATAATAATAATAATAATAATAATAATAATAATAATAATAATAATAATAATAATAATAATAATAATAATAATAATAATAATAATAATAATAATAATAATAATAATAATAATAATAATAATAATAATAATAATAATAATAATAATAATAATAATAATAATAATAATAATAATAATAATAATAATAATAATAATAATAATAATAATAATAATAATAATAATAATAATAATAATAATAATAATAATAATAATAATAATAATAATAATAATAATAATAATAATAATAATAATAATAATAATAATAATAATAATAATAATAATAATAATAATAATAATAATAATAATAATAATAATAATAATAATAATAATAATAATAATAATAATAATAATAATAATAATAATAATAATAATAATAATAATAATAATAATAATAATAATAATAATAATAATAATAATAATAATAATAATAATAATAATAATAATAATAATAATAATAATAATAATAATAATAATAATAATAATAATAATAATAATAATAATAATAATAATAATAATAATAATAATAATAATAATAATAATAATAATAATAATAATAATAATAATAATAATAATAATAATAATAATAATAATAATAATAATAATAATAATAATAATAATAATAATAATAATAATAATAATAATAATAATAATAATAATAATAATAATAATAATAATAATAATAATAATAATAATAATAATAATAATAATAATAATAATAATAATAATAATAATAATAATAATAATAATAATAATAATAATAATAATAATAATAATAATAATAATAATAATAATAATAATAATAATAATAATAATAATAATAATAATAATAATAATAATAATAATAATAATAATAATAATAATAATAATAATATGTATGAAGATATTAATTAATTAGGAAGCCAACGGTAGCAAGCTTCACAGTTTACAGTTCTACAGTATTAGAGGTATATTTTGTGTTATAGAACACTTCCAACAAGCAACCGCGAGCTTATTGTCCTTAGTGCTGTAATCTCAGGAAATCGCTGCGAGTAAGCAGAATGGACCATGGAGACTATCCAGGAGCAGAATAAGGCTGATAGTCTGAAATTTGGATAAGGGAGCCAATCTATGTGGGTTGGTTTCGAGCGGTGAGTTGTTGATGCATTGATTATGTTCCAATCCACCGTTTGGAGTAAGTTGCTTAAAGGAGATCAATTCCTTACGAGAGCAGATCATAAACTCCAGGAGATGGTGACACAGACTACTAAATAGAAAGAGAAAACAAATTTAATTAGTGGTACCAAAATAATCAGTTTTAAACTAGAATTTTCTTTTTTCGCTTTTTTTTCATTTACTACAACGTACATGATTCTAGTATTTGCCGTTTTAGTACTCTAATAAGCCAATACTTATTGATTCAAGGTCAAGTGGTAAGTCGTCGAAGATTTGGTACAAGTATTTCGGTTTTAGATATCAGGTGACTAGTCGTTTGAATATTAGGATAGATTTAGTAGTGCTAATTATTTTCAAAATCTTCATAATGTATCACATTATGCAATTTATGAAGCAACTTCATTTGAACTGTTCACAATTACATGAACAGAAATAATGTTAAAATATTAATATTACTTAATAAGAAGTTGTTTTCAACAATTTTCATTTGATTTGATTGGATATATCACAGATTGATGTTGGCAAGGTACCATTGACAACAAGGGAGAACTGGACAGCTGTTTCGTTCTAGTGTGGAACTCCTAAGCAGTGCGCACCCACGATTCCGCACCAGGAGCTTCAGGTTGACGCGAACACCTATCCATCTGCACCACTGGGACGGCATCCAATGGTAGAATTCCCACTTCCATCAATTTGTGATACATATAGCGTGACGATCATCTATTGTTATTGGTGGTGACTGTCTCACTCCCGACAAGTCTGAACTCCACCAGTCACGACTTCTCACTAGAGCTTCAGGAACATCCTGGAGTTAGTCACTAATGAGCTCATTATTATAGTTCAATTGAGATGGTTATTTTTGTAGAGATTGGTTATTTGAAGCTCTGAAGATCTAGTGAGAAGTCGTGGTTGGTGGAGTTCAGACTTGTCGGGGGTGAGACAGTTATCACCAATGACAATAGATGATCGTCACGCTATATGTATCGCAAATTGATGGAAGTGGGAATTCTACCATTGGATGCCGTCCCAGTGGTGCAGATGGTTAGGTGTTCGCGTCAACCTGAAGCTCCTCGTGCGGAATCGTGGGTGCGCACTGCTTAGGAGTTCCACACTAGAACGAAACAGCTGTCCAGTTCTCCCTTGTTGTCAATGGTACCCTGCCACCACCAATCTGTGATATATCCAACCAAATCAAATAACCAATCTCCACAAAAATAACCATCTTACTTTTTTATTTGACTGCAATATTCCAATTTTCTGGCATTAATCATCAACTGTTTGGTATAAATGAATCATTAATTAAAGATGTCGAAACATGAAGATAATTAATTTTCAATTACTAATAATTTGTAAGTAGTATGAAGTGCATTAAAACATAATGTGGCCCTTAGTTACACCTATTTTCCTCACTCTCAATTTTTGGGTCCACTTTATCTCCAAGTTTAGTTACGTATTAACTCATATTTCCATCACCGTACAGTTCTGATTCCAAGTTTTCGCTGATTATATGCTAGTCACTATACACTTTGCTGGTTAGGAATGTAACCTAGAGGCCAAATGAAGATTTATAACCTTACAAATTCAAGTCGAGAAGACAATTAATCCAGTACTAATTTTATGTTATTATTCATGAATTCTAATCCTCTAGAATGTCTTACATTTGTTGTTTGTTTCCAAGTATTGGTATACAGAGGTTTTTTTAGTTCCATAGTTAGTACAGGTCTTATGTCAGGTTAGCGTTTGGAAATTATTGTTATCATTAGCTCAGAAATGTCTTCATGTTGTATATCTACGGTGTCGATATATTGTGAATTCCGATAAATACAGAAAATTGTTTGCAAAATTATTGATTTCGCCTAGCCCAAAGGAATACGGTGACTATGGGTGTGAGACTGATCAATGGGTGCCGTGATCAAGATAGTTCCAAGCAAGACAGAAGAACCAGCAAGTAGAGTCAATTTGCATTACGAACTACATCAGTACAGAACAAGAGAAATAATGATAGGGGACTGGATTAACGTGAACACATTTAATTATTCATAGTCTATGAATGAAAAACGGCACATCAATAGTTAATAGGTCAGATGGAAGGTTAGGGCGAGCGGAATACAGGAATTATAGAAATGAAACGTCTTGTTTGAATACAGCCAAAACATCTGAAACAATCTTCTGGACAACATTTTATGAACTTAGTCATTTATCTTGATTAGCCAGATCTATCAGCCAATTTTAGATAGTATATGGTACGATTATTTGCAAGGAGTGTGAAAAGGTGGCTTTATCAAGCAGAAGGCTAATATTTTTAAGGGTTCTATTAAGTAGCCTATAAAATACTTAATGACTATCTATCGTAGGTACATCTGTCGGCAGATCGTTCCGAAATTGCCTATACCTAACCAAATAAAGTTTCTACAAAATTCGATTTCGTATTTCTCAATTTTGATTTCAGAGACTTTGTTTTATAGGTGAAAGTTATGAGTACAGGTAAGTGGAAGTGTGTGTCAGTTTGTGTAATAGTTTTTAGAAGCGAATTAGGTGTGCTCTAAGTTTTATTTTCAAGAGTGGTTCAAGTCATATCACGTTATACCTAGTCTTGTAGTCAATTCCACTATTACTTTAAGATAGTATTCAATTAAAGTCTGCATTCAGTGTTGCTGATTTCACAATTAGAGTCTGTTGCATTTATCATGGTATCGCGATAGATCTTAACTTGTTTGATATGCCCTATTGCCCACTCTATTGGATTGTAACATCAAAGTCATCATCGTAGATGTCATAATTTCGTGTCAGAATGAGGTTGTGATCAATATCGAATCTAAAAACAGTACACAATTCCTTGGCCCACTGATTTCATGATCTCATATATTATGATCTTATGCATTAAAATCTGATCACAGGAAAAGTCTGACATCATTTACGGTTCGTTTTGGCTTTGCAATCACTTTAACAAGTTAGAATACAACTGTAGACATAATTTCATTTTTAAAACTTCTATGGGGTAGTGATTCATCAGGTGATAGCAATGATTGTAACTTCATTTACTATCAGTAAATCTTTTTCATTGCGTAGAACCTCTTTTGAGTCAAATGTCAGCTCTCTTCCTACGGTTTTGTATTTTTATCTAAGACGCTGGCGAAATGTACTACTTGTGTTTACGAATTACTATGTGTAGTCCCTTGAATCGCACTTCAGTTTAAATAGTGGGGATTTAAGTGTTCTAAACTCCTTTCAAATAGGAAAACAATCGTCTATCATGCCTTCTAGAATAGAAAATTTACAAAGACACTAAAAAAAGTTCACAAACCTGGAACCAGTTATCTGCCAGCTGATTACTGAATAGTTAATGAGTGAACTCTACCTGGACACGTAGGTACAGCTCCATCTGTTGGCACATTCAAAAGAAGTTAGATCAACTGTAAAAAATCTATCATGATGATTAACAGATACAGTTCAGCCTTCTGTTCTGACTAAACTGAAGTTACAATTATTTCATATAAAGCGTAGATAGATGTGAAATATCCATAGAATTTAGTATTTCGAATTTCAGTCACAGAATGACACACTGAAAGCTCACTATCATCAGTAATGAAAATGTATTGTACTAACTAGCAACGAAATCACAAACTGCCAAACAAAGGGATTAAGAATATATCTAAATATCAGAAAATGTTCATTTAGAAATTGACTTAATTAGGATTAAGCATATTAACTAGAATAGGAACAGAATAATCACAACCAAAAATTATGGTGGAGAGGGGGTGTATTTGTGTGAAATTAATGTAGTACATTAGAGTAGTATAATAAAATGAGTGGGTAGGTACGCACAAAAATATCTACATATATAAGGGAATAGTTATGAATAATGGAGCAATATGGTATGCTTAGAATAAAATATCAAGACTTAAGTCTGGGTCTCATTACTGAAGATTAATACACTATGTTAAACATTAAGCAATCTACGTATATGCCGTTTCTTCGTTGAGTAAAAGTAGACCAATAATTTACTCACTGGCCAACTGTCATCAGAGTGTATATTCATTAAGCATGTAAAACGGTCAAGAGTATTATGGTGTGACTGTGAGAGAAGCTAAATTATTACAAGAATTTAAACAGTCATAAAACTAATACAAATATTGTATTACAGTTAAAATAAATACATTAACAAATCTATAGTTTATATTAATACATTCCATTTGGAAACAATAGTAGGACTCGAACTAGAAGATATTTTTTTCAATTGGATCATTACCACGAGGTAAACATTAATTTAATTATTAAATAGAGTTGACACAATGAGGTGAATGGCACGACTTCAAAGAATTTAACAGATAATGACAACATGACGTGGAATTATTCCATTTGATGATTATATAAGAGGAGTTAGTCAAATTAATTAACTTTATCAACGAAAGTGACTCAATTCAGAACGAGCAGTAGTATAAAGACGTTTACTATTGTACTATAGGTGAAAATAATAAAGTAACAGAAAGAGTATCTACTTTATATGTAAGTACTGTTGATAAACTAGAACAATATTGACACAGTAAGAAATTACAAGGTTATTATCGAAAATCTATTACATGAATAAAGCTAACAAGCATTTACGACGAAAAAGTAGTAGTCGTAATAGTGTGCTTAGTCTTCCTCAAGAAGCGTCTAATAGAGAAACTAGAATAACACAAACAACAATTATACTACAGCAACATGAATAACACGTAGAGAGCAAATAAATAACAAAACTACTATATTTCTAGCACCTTAGAAACCTGTTTATATCACCTTACAATTCAGTAGTGATTCAAACAGCCTTATGTTAAAACTAGGGATTAAATCAACTATCACTTGAATATATTATTCAGCTAACGTCATTTTAACTAAAAAGTTCAGGACTATGATTCTTAATAATTGAAAGGAGCATTTTGATAATTGAGTAACATCCCACTAAGTTTATAAATTTACAACTGTATGAATACATATACTTAGGAAGGACCAATAATGATTTGTATATAATGGTAATTAAGTATATACCTAAATTGATATTAACGTTTAATACACAACATATCGATTATATAGATTTAGTAATTGGTAGAAGTGCAAATGAATTTCGTTGATGAGTAGAGATTTTCTAAACCGCCAAAAACTTATTGTTGAGATGGCTCGGAGATTTGGTTTTAAGTCTAATTGATCAAATTCGCCACAGACTAATGTTGGCACGGTACAATTGAAAACCAAGGAATACTGGTTAACTGTATCGTCTTAGTATGGGACTCCTTGTAGTGTTCACTTTTGATTCTGCCTTAGGGACTCCAATTATAATAATCAACTCACTACCGACTAACTTAAGAATGTCCCTGAAGTTTTAGTGAGAAGTCGGGCCTAGTGAAGTCTACACTTGATGGGAGTGAGACAGCTATCACCAATAACAATCGATGATCGTCGTACTATAACATAAACTGATGGAAGTGGGGATTCCACCACTGGATACCAGCCCCATGGTGTAGTTGTATGGGTGTTAGTCAACCTGAAGCATATAGCATGGAATCGAGAGTAAATATTGCTCCCTAATGGATAACATAATCTTCCAGCAAACATTTGTGTAGGTTGGTGTTCGGCTTAGATTTAATTATTCGACGCTGGAATATTTCAACTGATATATAAATTTATTCAAGTTCACAATAAACACAATAGTCATGTTGTCACTAACAATTTTACTTTGATAATCGTCCTAAAGTCACAAACTATTAGTCTTTACGAGTTGTCTCTGCATTACACTATGTCACTCATTAAGGTTGACAATTATTTTCTATTTCCAAGTATGTAACATGACTAGAGTTTATAGACAAGAATGTTCTGTATTACTTTGAGTACCTGACAGCCTTACAATTCAAATAAGGAATGCTTCATTCCAACATTGTAGAATAATAAGGTTTCTACTGTCTTATTTCATATATGGATCGTTATCTGCCCGAAATAATCTTTAGATAATAGTAATGGTAAATTATTTGGCCATACAGACTACTACTACCACCAAAATCGATTATTACTTTCAAAAGTATTAGTTAAGTGCTAGGAAACATTAACATAGTGTAACTGCTTAAGAGATTTTTATTTCACTATATGTTGGTTAATATGACCTTATGTGAATTACAGTCCAAGAAAGTTTACCTAGTAGAAAGGTCTGAACTGTATACTTTTATGATATTTTAGAAAAATGCCACATTTTGTTTACACTACTATGATTACACAATTAACGTCAACGTGCTTTGGAATAAGTTCTCAGTAGGCTTAATTACATGTTAACCGAATTTCATAACAACGCCTTCAAGATAATTACTATTTGTAATTAGGAAAAGAGGAATCTAGGGTGTGCACTGTTGAGAAGTTCAACACTAAAACGAAACAGTTGTCCAGTGCTTCCTGGTTTTCAATGGTACTCTGACAACATCAATCTGTGACGTATTCACTCAAAATGCGAAAATATTTTTTAAGAAATGATAAGTTCATGTACCAACATAGAACCAGTGATTTGAGTCCAAATACTATTAATTTTTTGTTGGACAAACTGAGACAGGGGTGGACGTTATTTGGTTGAGCTTGTATACTTCCCGTTGATTAGTCATGGACTGAAACTGGTCAGCCTCTGTTGCTAAATGTGCATCCTGAGCGGATTGTTTCAATATAGCGGTAGTTCACAAGTAATGTTGAAGTTGGATTGTGACTGGGCAAGCAGAATCCAGGACCAGTTTCAGTTCATGACTAATCAATAGAAAGATACAAACCCAACCTAATTACATATATACCCGTTGTACAAGCATAGCCGCCTAGACGTAGTTGTCTAGTGGTGAACAGGGTGGCGTTTGACAAGAAGCGAACTTAGTTTGACTCCCAGTGTAACACATCAACATCCAGCCGATGGGTCCCAAGAAAAACGAAAGGCGGGTCGTGTATTCCGCTTGCCAGATCACAATCCAACTTAGATATTAGGGTGGAGGTAAGTTATGACGCAAAAAGAGAGAAAATATGGGTTTTGGTTGGTGGGTTCGAACGCCAATGAAGATGTTTGCCTAGTTGATAACGCGCCACTGAACTAATCCTATTCACCCCCCAGACCGACAATAGGAGAACCAGAATTACGAACTGGAAACAGAGAACTGAGAACCGAAGTCTGAGATCCGAGGTCGTATTATATTTTAATCATGCCTTTATATACACATAAAATCAGACCACACTACGAAACAATCAAAATTCTAACATTTGTACAGAACAAAGGTAAAAGTGGCAGTGAACGGTACAACTTGTACACAATTAAGTAAGCGTAGTTCATAGTAAACAAACAGTATACTAAAAGCAAATATACAAAACGAGATAACCGGGCCAGGGGAACATAACAGTCATAGAAATGAAATGATTGCATCGCTCATGAATAATATAATGAGAATAGTCCTCCAAAATACAGTTCTGAAAGTTCGTTACTTTTCTTTAATCGCCCGGCGTAACAAGGTAGTCTACAGAAATTATGGCTTGGGGGTGGCGAAAAAAAATATTAAATCATAAAAACTTTATTGTACGCTGAAGGATTATCCTTAACTTGCGTGGTCAAAGTTAATTGAAAGCGTATGTATGTGTGTATGTGTTTGTAAACAGAACACAAACAGAACACAAATTCGTTTGAGATTATCTGTGAACTATCTGTGTTGGATTGTTTTTACGTCAGGGTCAGCTAGATATAACTTCGATTTACATATATTTGTCCTACGTTAATTGACTACATGTACATATACGGTTTACAGTATGTATGTAAATGGATAAACTGATAAGAAAGATTAGACAGAGGAATGGATTTAGTGCTAAAATAATCCAACAAGTGACAGTGGTCCTAAAACCTCGGCAACTAAACCATTTCCAATAAAAACTTATCTCTCACCATTAAAAACAACTGATTTAAAATTGTGGTTCGTACTCGTGGAGCACTTTTTTATTTCTAATTATGTCACATCACAAAAAATCATGTTCATTATACCCCAAAGAAGTAATAGAAAGAATTCAAGAGTTATTATTGACTAAATCAAGGGAAACTCAGTATGACTGCATAACAGCAAGTCGTTGTTAAAACTTTGAATCTGTCAGATTATCAAACTATTGAACGGTTATTCAAGATTGTGCTGTCATATAATAGGACACCTCTACAATTAAAATATCATTTGTAAATGATACTCGGAGATAGAAAGGTTTGATACACAGTTATATTATGAACTACGACTTTGAAAGCTTCCGCATTACATGCAACAAATATTAGCTACTGGTAAAACACCGTAAAACATTGATAAATTAGCAGTGATAGAGGACCGCGTTAATGAACATAATCAATATCTACCAATAGTGATAAACGCACTTTCCCTTTCACCCGAATAGTAAATAGGTTTCAAAATAAAGAATGACATGCGTTGTCATGAAATGTGAAGAATACAAATAAGACAAGTTTCCCTAACTAAACACAGAAGTAGGTCGTACAAAAAGGTCATAGTATCATATTGAAGTTGGATTGTGACTGGCAAGCAGAACCAGTTTCAGTCCATTACAAATCAACGGGAAAATACAAGCTTATCCTAATTACGTCATAGTATTAGTTGCAGACGTACTTCGGATAACAAATGATGGTGTTATAAAACATTGGGTATGATAATCCATTCAACTTCACAAGGAATTAACATACAATTGTTGAAGTTAACTCTACTTATATCATGATATGCTAATTAACGGTGAATTTAACTTGCTAATTGAAATCGTGTTAGATTGAGATGTGATGAGGGTGCATTTGTTTATCTAAGAACAGCTACATATTACAACATACGTAGATTGTTGTCAGTCTAAGAAACGATAGTTAATCGGTTATTTTATTATTAAATTAATAATCACTAAATGACAACCAAGCTCCATTACTGTTTATTCAAAAGCATCCCACCGTTTATATTGTTAGTAGTTGACATGAATTTATATTTGGCAATTTTAACTTTTGAACACATGGCTCAATCATAAAATACACTACTATAATTAATGTGCAGTAAACATGTAAATGTAATAACGGGATAAAGTATCAAGAACCATAACTTATGGAATCCATTCCTTGTGTTATCAGGACTCTTTAATACTAAGAAGAATCTGTTAAACATTTACTAACTATGATATTTGTATTGTTTCAATTGTCAGCTATTCATGGACTCATTACTGAATGTCATAACTGTTACTCTTTACTAGTTATTACAATTTTATTGTGCACTTACTATCTCCATTTCTGTGCACAATTTCCTTAGTTCAGTCTTTAATGCATTTTGTGTTTGATAGTACTGATTAGTGAAGAATGTGATAAATAAAGGCCTTCATTCTAACTCAGTAAACGACTTGGCATTGCATCCTACTCGTTGAAGTTCTAACATTCGCGAAGCTGAAATTGAAGGTGGCTTCATTACTCTGATCTTATTATAATAATTCATCACGGTTAAGTGCTGATAATCGTTGAGATTACTAATCAACTGCCGATGTTATTTTCTTCTTAGTCAGCATTAAATTTCAATCGACCGAATTAATCCAAATTGTAATTATGGGTTTAAAATAACAAAGTTAATGCCACCGCAGGGGATTATATTTAATAGAAAATACATGCAAATTAATATAATAACACTGCATAACATCAGAAGTATGGTATCATAGAAAGGCAATGATTTCTGATTTCACACAATACCGTCTATTGATTGAAATTAGATACGTGAAACATTTGGAGAGCGTATAGGTTATTTAAGCGAAGGTTGCAGACGAGGTTTAAAAGTTATCTGTGATTGCCAATTCTTTTGAACATAACATTTCTGTATCGCTGGTAAATTTGGTTTATTTTCACCCATTACTCGATATGGAACTTCATCAGTAAGACTACGACTGAAATGAGAATGCGAATTCAAGAAGAATTACCAAATGAATGTACACCAAGATACTTGAATCCGAACACACACAAATAATTCAAGTGAAATTGACAATGAAACAAACTCACAACGTCAGAATTTAACAATTAACATTTAATTTGCACCATTTACAACTATGGAAACTCATGAATCGAATTCATGAGAGAAATACCTCATTGTAGTAATCAATTAACACCATCTTCAATTGACACAAAACTCAACAACTGATTAACAACACATTTAATCCAATGGAATACTAGCAAACACAATGAAGAATGTGATAAATAAAGGGCCCTCATTCTAACTCAGTAAACGACTTGGCATGCATCATACTGTTGAAGTTTAACATTCGCGAAGCTGAAAATTGAAGGTGGGCTTCATTACTCTGTTTATTATAATAATTCATCACGGTGTAGTAAGTGCTGATAATCGTTGAGATTACTAATCAACTGCCGATGTTATTTCTTCTTAGTCAGCATTAAATTTCACTCGACCGAATATTAATCCAAATTGTAAATTATGGGGTTTAAAATAACAAAGTTAATGCCACCGCAGGGGATTATATTTAATAGAAAATACATGCAAATTAATATAATAACACTGCATAACATCAGAAGTATGGTATCATAGAAAGGCAATGATTTCTGATTTCACACAATACCGTCTATTGATTGAAATTAGATACGTGAAACATTTGGAGAGCGTATAGGTTATTTAAGCGAAGGTTGCAGACGAGGTTTAAAAGTTATCTGTGATTGCCAATTCTTTTGAACATAACATTTCTGTATCGCTGGTAAATTTGGTTTATTTTCACCCATTACTCGATATGGAACTTCATCAGTAAGACTACGACTGAAATGAGAATGCGAATTCAAGAAGAATTACCAAATGAATGTACACCAAGATACTTGAATCCGAACACACACAAATAATTCAAGTGAAATTGACAATGAAACAAACTCACAACGTCAGAATTTAACAATTAACATTTAATTTGCACCATTTACAACTATGGAAACTCATGAATCGAATTCATGAGAGAAATACCTCATTGTAGTAATCAATTAACACCATCTTCAATTGACACAAAACTCAACAACTGATTAACAACACATTTAATCCAATGGAATACTAGCAAACACAATTTATTTGCTTCGTGCAAATTGCATCATTGGCAGTTCAATTAGCAAACATTAATCATATATGCGTCAGTATAGTCTGATCAAAATTTCTCTGTGACTACCTGTAAAATCCGGTCTCATGCAACATTACAATTTATATATGTGCATCCATCAATAGAAACGAAAAAATCAACAAGTAAGATGAGACTGGACAACTGGAGGGAATGGAGTGAATAAGCGACAGCACACACTGTAAACATCCCTCAAATAACTAGACAATACATCACATGACACATAAACATCGTCTGCAATAGATATGTTGGATGAATAAGTTGGACGAGCAAATAAATGTCAACTTACCCTGGACCATAATTGCATACTACACTCAATTTGAATGGTGAATTTTTACATGATCCAACACCACATCCAATATGAGTAGTGTTTTCCCAAACAATCTGAAACGAATCAACAGAAACGGGATTCCGTTATTCTGATGAAATGCTACTACGCGTCACAAATGTCAACTGTCAAAGTGGTCAGAGTAATCAACCAAACCACAATTTCTCACTATTTAGTAGAATCATCCTTCCTAAATATACAAATAAACCACTTCACAACTCTAAACTGTATATCCTGAGGGCATCTCTGATCATTAGAATTATTTCACTACAAACATTCAGACGGAGGTAAAATGTTTGTAGTTACTCTGAATTATGTAAACTACATTAAATTGACACATCTCATCTACTGAGTGGATGAATCATACTAATTCTTACCTGTGTATAATGATCACATTTGCCGACGAGACACGTTCGTTCGAAGAATTTGTAGTTCTTATATTCATTCAACCAGAGTTCAAATGCCCTATCGTTGAAATGAATACACCAAATCAAATAAAGAAATCAGGGATTAGCTGGCCAGTCAGCAAGTAAATGATAAGGCAGATATGCATTAAGATAGTGGAGTCAAACAATTCAGATTGACATTTAGAGTATCACTTACATGTCAACGTTACTTGCACCAGCGATATTTTGTCCGACATATGCGAATGATGACGTTCTGCGATTTGTAACATTGTCATGTACAAAAGAACAATTGTTAGCCAGTATTTGTGCTTTACTTTCCAGCTCCTTATCCCATACCTGTACATATTGAGAGAGAGATTAATTCAGCAAATTCTACCAGATACTAACGAGAATAGTAATAATAATAAACGAATAAATAATAATTATTATATGAGTTTTACTACGTTAGTGAGTTTGTTACTGTGCTATACACTAGATGGTGTTTGGAATTCGATTTTGTTTCTGTGGTCACAGATAAACTTACATTAATCACATTGACTACTGACATCATCTTGAGTGGATAGAGTTGCCGTTAATCAGATGAAATGTTGATGCGTTTCATTTCCGTTTGGTGATATGAAAATACTTGCGATTTCTTAATTCTAGTTTGTTACGAAATCGTGAGAATTCAGATAATGTAGTTTGTAGTCCCACCTTTATCAATCAGCGTAAGCATTTTGATCGAAGAAAAATTCGTGTACAAAATGGTTTGGATTTAACTACGTGTTCAATTACCAGATAAACCTGGTTGGTGGCCTATACTTCACAACAGGTAACAGGCATTGGTGATGATGACGTTCGGTCATTGATTATGGAGTCATCGATTATGCATTAAGTCGTTAAAACAGTTCACACGAAACTATTCTTAATATTTAATGAAATCTAGCATCACAACACATACTGTATAACAGTAGTTGTATCATCAGATTAAGTAAATGTAGCTCACTAAATACAAACGGAATTATTCTTACCAATGGTTTCAGCGAAATGGGTAATGGCTGACCAGCCAAACTGCCTTCTACAACTGATTTCCTTGCATCGTTGTGTAGAGTTAATAACTTGTTTCTTGTACGGTTATCTATCGTCGCATAAACACATGGAAATATAAGTAGACATAGTGATAATAATGCCTTCATTGATCACGTATCTGGACTGATTCAACACACACTGAACAATGTAAGATTGACCTGGTGAATATGAAGTGTATGTTGTTATTTGAATGGATCACTAGTGACATTTATATCAGTCCTAAAGTGCAAAGAGATTAGCTTAACGAAATCTTTCCCTTTTCCCTAAGATAATCAATCAGTAATATATCAATCATCCTTATGCACTTCAGATTACAGAATAGAACCTCAATTGATTAACTGACTGACATTAGATAATCTGCAAATTCAGGACATGTTTTCAGAACATTAATAGGATAATAATAGGAGGAGTGACCACTTTCACCTGGTTTCGTGATTGACGTTGGCATGCTTAATATTTGGATTAAGCTATTTTAAATCCAATCCCTGTCCTTTCAGGTCACCTCATATCAGTATTACTCTAATCTCCAGTGCATAGAAAATATTGACATCATTGTTTTATCACCAACATATATTTAACTATAAAACGACATAAATTTTTTATGTGAAGAACATCAACCTGTCCAATTTGTCTCTGGTGAAGCCGTTAAGCTACGATTAAGATATCAACGTCATCAATGAAAGTATTATTATTAATATGTTCACTTGTGTGCACTTATGTGCATGCAGTGATGGATCAACGTACACGAGTCAGGTTGCTAACTCTACACAATAACGTAAGGAAATCAGTTGTACTGGGATGGTTGGCTGGTCAGCCGATAGTCATTAAAATGAACCCATTGGTAAGAACAATTCTATTTGCAATTACTGAGTTATGTTTACTCAGTTTAACAATGGAAATGTGACTTATACAGTATCAGGTTACTCATGATTCTTCAGTGAATTATTACACATTAGTATAGTGAGGGTCAAAAAAGACATACACAATACGTGTACTGATTGAATTACAAGATACATATTTGTTGATAAGAGAATTGATGACCGATTACGATACAGTAACACTTCAATCATTTTGAATCATCATTTGAGTAAAACTGAAGTGTTTGAGCAAAATAAACATTTAAACACGCCAACATACGATATCCGAATTCACTTGACGTCGTTGTATTCGTTTCAAACTGACATAAACAAATAATCACTAATTCCATATCACCAAACGGGAATAAAACTCACATTCCTCTAAATCAACGGCATCTCGATCCAATCGAGGTGATGTTAGTGATTAGTAAGGTTAATCTAAGTTTGTCCGTGATTTCATGAACGTAATAGAACTCAAAAATCATCATCTGAGTGTATAGTAATGACAATTTCACTTTCTTTATGCAACTCATATAACAACTATCATTATTGTTATTAGTATCATGTAGAATTTGCTGAATTAATCCATCTATCAACATGTACAGGTATGGGATAAGGAGCTGGAAAGTAAAGCACAAATACTGGCTAACAATTGTTCTTTTGTACATGACAATGTTACAAATCGCAGAACGTCATCATTCGCATATGTCGGACAAAATATCGCTGGTGCAAGTAACGTTGACATGTAAGTGATACTGCAAATGTCAATCTGAATTGTTTGACTCCACTATCTTAATGCATATCTGCCTTATCATTTACTTGCTGACTGGCCAGCTAATCCCTGATTTCTTTATTTGATTTGGTGTATTCATTTCAACGATAGGGCATTTGAACTCTGGTTGAATGAATATAAGAACTACAAATTCTTCGAACGAACGTGTCTCGTCGGCAAATGTGATCATTATACACAGGTAAGAATTAGTATGATTCATCCACTCAGTAGATGAGATGTGTCAATTTAATGTAGTTTACATAATTCAGAGTAACTACAAACATTTTACCTCCGTCTGAATGTTTGTAGTGAAATAATTCTAATGATCAGAGATGCCCTCAGGATATACAGTTTAGAGTTGTGAAGTGGTTTATTTGTATATTTAGGAAGGATGATTCTACTAAATAGTGAGAAATTGTGGTTTGGTTGATTACTCTGACCACTTTGACAGTTGACATTTGTGACGCGTAGTAGCATTTCATCAGAATAACGGAATCCTGTTTCTGTTGATTCGTTTCAGATTGTTTGGGAAAACACTACTCATATTGGATGTGGTGTTGGATCATGTAAAAATTCACCATTCAAATTGAGTGTAGTATGCAATTATGGTCCAGGGTAAGTTGACATTTATTTGCTCATCTAACTTATTCATCTAACATATCTATTGCAGACGATGTTTATGTGTCATGTGATGTATTGTCTAGTTATTTGAGGGTTGTTTACAGTTTGTGCTGTCATTCATTTACTCCATTTCGTCTATTTGTCAGTGTTATCTTAGTTTATGTTTGCTTAGTTATTTTTAATGGCTGCCTATATACTCAGAGCGTACAGAAGTTTTGTAATTCCTAAGTCGATCATTATTTACATGTACGTTCATAGAAATTTCACATCGACAATCTTTGTGTATCGATGATTAATTTTCAAGTTGATCCATCAGTAATATGTTCTGTCTGTAGCAAATTATTAGTAATATTTTTCGTTTTTTTGTTACGAATATTTGGTGAATAAATGGAAGTTTATGAGTGGGGTGGAGAGCTATTTATATTGATGATATTGATGGTTTATTACCTGAGGGGGTTATTTCGCTTATGTATTTAATCCGTCAATTCCGATAGTTGTGAGAGGTGTTGAAATTGACTATTGTTTGTTGGAGTCTAACATATTGAATTTTTTCTTATTGTTAAATTTACTTGCTGTACATCATCATATTGAATTGACTGGTGTTTATTCTTTTTGTGTTGACAATTTAGTTTCAGATGTAATCGAAGATGCCACTTACCATTTCGAACTCGAGGGTTAAACATACCATTTAACCATCCGATTTTTCGTCACAACAGTTATCAGAAAGTCTTTCGTGTGGGATCAGTTAATTTGCCTACATATAAAATATCTAAATTAATTAATCCCTCCAATATCTTTACTCGTCTCAGAGTGAACCAAACTTTTCATCAACGTAAAGTGAACTTAATGAGGAAATATTATGTTATAAATCCAAACAGGTTAAGGACTTATATATATGTTGGACGATATCATCATCCAAATAGAGTTAGACAAGTGAAGACCTATGCTATTCAAAGGCGATGGAAATAATTCTTTGAATTTTTTGTTATATTACTAGTAATGACAAAGATTATTTCACAGCTTTTCTTATCTCACTCTCTACATTCTCCTTTAACCTTTAAAAAATACTTTAGAAGAAAACATTGTCAGTTATTTCTTTGGGAAATCTACAGTGGGTAGCTGTTATTGTGTTGTTTTTCAATAAATGATCATATTATTATACATTTTACTTTCTCTTTTTTGAATGCCTTTCCATAGGTATAACTGATTGATAGATTGTGAGTTCGTTATTTTATCTGTATTAGTTGAAAAGACGTAGTTTTTATTGAGATAGGTATTACATTTATTTAGGTACTGTTGAGTAGACGTTTTGTCCTAGTATGGTACTCCTCACTTACTCTCCTCAGGAATATCGACTGCATTATGGACACGAACTAAGGGCCTTCAGGTTTCGTGACTAACGTTTAACCATCTACACCACTGGACTGTCGTGTAATGGTAGAATTAGTGCTTTCCCTCATTAATTGTATTACTAGTAAATATTTTAGTAGCTAGTGGTTGATCAAACCTCGTATTAGTAAGCCACTTGATTTGTGCTTAAACTTATCAAGTAAGTACTGAGTCAGTAAATTAAGTTAGACTTATTAAACTGAAGTTTGTTAGATGTGTAATATTAGAAAGTAATCTCACTGTTTATGAGATCACTTCATATGTTATTGTCAGATATTCATGCCAGTTGATTTCAACGATGATGTTCATCAAACATTTACTCGAATGATGTGACCTAATTGAGGCTAAACCAATTGTGCGTGCTCATGTTACTGCCCTGAGTTTCTAGTTAAATTTCGGTATTTTTAATACACATTGATAGTATAAACCTAGTTTGCCTCTAGAAGCGAATATATCTAATTGTATATCCATACACTTAGGACAGTCAACACATAGAAGTTTATATTTACATTTGATGACGGTATGACATAACACTGAAAAATAATCATATATTGTGTAAAGGGCTGGTGACCATCCTTTTTGACCTCTCGTTTTAGTGTCTGTTTAATGCAGAATCGTTAGGCTAGTGACGCTTAAATTTCTGATTTCGTTCATGAGTTATTCATATTCCACAACATTCCTATTAATAGATAGATAACATAAAATTAATAAACGATTGATGCAGCTGATAGATTAGCTTCAAAACTATAGTCTGTCATCATCTAGCGATTATGTTTTTGATTACTACCATGTGATAAAGACAATAGTTATGAGCTGGATTAGAATGAGAAATATAACTAAGAAACTTTGAAATGTGAAGGCATTATTATTCTTGCCGTAGTGAATGCCTTTCCATAGGTATAACTGATTGATAGATTGTGAGTTCGTTATTTTATCTGTATTAGTTGAAAAGACGTAGTTTTTATTGAGATAGGTATTACATTTATTTAGGTACTGTTGAGTAGACGTTTTGTCCTAGTATGGTACTCCTCACTTACTCTCCTCAGGAATATCGACTGCATTATGGACACGAACTAAGGGCCTTCAGGTTTCGTGACTAACGTTTAACCATCTACACCACTGGACTGTCGTGTAATGGTAGAATTAGTGCTTTCCCTCATTAATTGTATTACTAGTAAATATTTTAGTAGCTAGTGGTTGATCAAACCTCGTATTAGTAAGCCACTTGATTTGTGCTTAAACTTATCAAGTAAGTACTGAGTCAGTAAATTAAGTTAGACTTATTAAACTGAAGTTTGTTAGATGTGTAATATTAGAAAGTAATCTCACTGTTTATGAGATCACTTCATATGTTATTGTCAGATATTCATGCCAGTTGATTTCAACGATGATGTTCATCAAACATTTACTCGAATGATGTGACCTAATTGAGGCTAAACCAATTGTGCGTGCTCATGTTACTGCCCTGAGTTTCTAGTTAAATTTCGGTATTTTTAATACACATTGATAGTATAAACCTAGTTTGCCTCTAGAAGCGAATATATCTAATTGTATATCCATACACTTAGGACAGTCAACACATAGAAGTTTATATTTACATTTGATGACGGTATGACATAACACTGAAAAATAATCATATATTGTGTAAAGGGCTGGTGACCATCCTTTTTGACCTCTCGTTTTAGTGTCTGTTTAATGCAGAATCGTTAGGCTAGTGACGCTTAAATTTCTGATTTCGTTCATGAGTTATTCATATTCCACAACATTCCTATTAATAGATAGATAACATAAAATTAATAAACGATTGATGCAGCTGATAGATTAGCTTCAAAACTATAGTCTGTCATCATCTAGCGATTATGTTTTTGATTACTACCATGTGATAAAGACAATAGTTATGAGCTGGATTAGAATGAGAAATATAACTAAGAAACTTTGAAATGTGAAGGCATTATTATTCTTGCCGTAGTGAATGCAGTGGTGTTTGGCACGAAATGAACTGAATTCGTGTGCCTATGTGGTCATGAACAAAAATCCAGGTACACCTATTTGACGAGTTCGAAATGGGACAATACGAGCCTCTTGTGTTTCACCTATGAACTAAAATTCAACTTAATTTACAGAGGATCTTAAATTAAAGTTTTGATAGGAATTTAGCTCAACTTACATTACTCATTACATGAAATTTTGATTGATTGTTGTTAGGGATTGTAGATGTGAATTAAAGTGTACTCAATTAGATTACTAGCCTTTTGATTTTTGAAGACTATGCTACACATATTTGTAGTTATTACTCTAATTTGACCTAACAAAACAAATATTCTATTATTTTGTTCTACATTGTTTAGTTGATAACGATAATAAGTTTCCCTAGCTGATGGATTCAATAATAAGTTTCGAATTCTTTTTATAACTTCATTAGGCAATATTGAATCTAACATTTTTGTGACGTGATGTTGCTAGAAAGAGATAATAGGTGTATTTACCAAAATTTAGAATTAGTAGTTTGAAATGCTGACACAGATAAGTTATTATTGAAAACGACTTAGTTGTTGGAGTAATTAGGTAAAACGGTGTTACAAACCATAGTAATTAACGAATTATTAAACAATGACAGATTGTAAAAACTGTAAAATCAACAATGTCTAATAGCAATATACGGATACAATGTTCAATTAATGTAGGTTTAACGATGAATAAACTCACCTGAGCACAAAACCATCTAGTGCAGATAATGAAATATATGTGCGAGCACAATGTGCAGCAAAATGTCTACATATATCCACCAAAATTATAATGTAAAATGTCTAATAACCAAGTTAACTGTAAAAGGGTAATAATCCGCGATCTACTGAGATTAAGACATAATGGGTTTATTGTTTACATATCTAAATACATATCTATCTAGAAATATAGTTTCATAAGAAGCGTATATCAAATGCCTAAACAATTGATCTATTTAAAGGCACCCTTAAACACTTTATTGAAGACAACTGTCATTTTCATACAGTTTGATTAAATACTAGGCTTACTGCTTCAGCAAATCAAATCGTGAACAGTATATTAATTAAATATTAATATATAATCTAATACACATCCATAGTATACATTTAATCCCCTGAATAATCAAATGTGAATGAGATGACCATAGTCATTCAGCATGTCATGAATATAAATACACTACATGAATAAAGGAATATGTGAAGTGATTTTATCATATGAGGTCTAGAAAATTTCAATCGACTTTAATAACAATATGCAATATACGGATACAATGTTCAATTAATGTAGGTTTAACGATGAATAAACTCACCTGAGCACAAAACCATCTAGTGCAGATAATGAAATATATGTGCGAGCACAATGTGCAGCAAAATGTCTACATATATCCACCAAAATTATAATGTAAAATGTCTAATAACCAAGTTAACTGTAAAAGGGTAATAATCCGCGATCTACTGAGATTAAGACATAATGGGTTTATTGTTTACATATCTAAATACATATCTATCTAGAAATATAGTTTCATAAGAAGCGTATATCAAATGCCTAAACAATTGATCTATTTGAAGGCACCCTTAAACACTTTATTGAAGACAACTGTCATTTTCATACAGTTTGATTGAATATTAGGTTTACTGCTTCAGCAAATCAAATCGTGAACAGTATACTAATTAAATATTAATATATAATCTAATACACATCCATAGTATACATTTAATCCCCTGAATAATCAAATGTGAATGAGATGACCATAGTCATTCAGCATGTCATGAATATAAATACACTACATGAATAAAGGAATATGTGAAGTGATTTTATCATATGAGGTCTAGAAAATTTCAATCGACTTTAATAACAATATGCAATCTAAGGGCATGGATCATCGTCATCACTATCATTAAGGAGTTATAAGCGCGGTAATAAAACATTTGCTGGAGTATACTAATTTAGTTGAAATTACAAATAGCTTCAATATAAAGAAACACAGTTTCATAAGAAGCGTATATCAAATGCCTAAAAAGTTGTTGCTAAGTCTAACTTACCTTGGTGCCTAATTGCACACAACTAAAATATTTTCATATTGTTTAAAGTTTTCACAACGATGATACGCACATCCTATATGTGTAGTTCTTGCTTGAACAATCTGAAAACGAATAATTGGGCATTGATCATAATGAAATGTTGGATGGATGAAGAAGCAGAATAATGTTTGTCAGTTATCATAAGAAAATGAATGTCTACTTACCTCTTGTATCTATTACACAACTCAGTGTTCTTGCACTTGTTCGTTGTATGGTCGTACACTTCAGCACCTTCTGACCATCGGGTTACTTGCACTAAATTATTTCCAATAAATTCAGATAAAACAGACAGAACACAATAATTACTCAAACAGTTCTGCTACCAACTCGATATTTTGACCAACTGACTTCCATTTACCCACTTTCTTCCCTTTAAGTTTTTCAGTTTTATTGACGCACTTTTCTCGCCCAGCATAACGCATTCGCTTCCAAGTCTGTATCCCATTCCTGAAACAGAGGGAGATTTGGTAATTGAGATATAAAGTATATGTTGGATGCAAACAAATATTTCGCCTGTTCATTTCACAAAGTTTTTCTAACAATAAAACCCACAAGCAGTAAGAAAACGGAAGACGACGGTGAATGGTGAGGAAGATATATGTCTAATGGTAGATAGGATGCAATCAGATTGGCAGTTTCCATGTTGGCCGTGTAGAGAAGAAGTTGTTTTCGTACCATGCTCCAATGTGTTCTGGTGATAAACTGTGACTGAGCGCCAACTCACACTCTATTTAGTGGCCACTGAATTAAACATTGTCGGCATCATTGTTGACTACCTACGTGACTAATAATTTCGCAGAATTATTTCCTGTCACGGATATTAAGGATATCTGAGAGCGCGCATAATAGAAACTGATTTTTGTAAATCGCATGACTATGCACTTACAAGAGGCTTGAGAATTTCCTCTGATGGGATGATCGAAGAGATAATTGACGTGATGTTGCATTCGTCTCGATAACTCCGGTGCATGTTATGCAATTCGAGCATTTTAGATTTAAAAAACTCATCATTGTCAGACATTACGATATTTGTCAATACAAACAGTATGCACAATGTAAGCATGATGACTTCACCCAATTTTACATTTTCTATTCATTTGATTGGCCTTTACATCGTCCTTTTCTCGCGTCAACATATGGCCTGTCGTCCGTTGAACTGAAAATAGAGTACAAAATATTTGAGAATTAGGTGAGGTTTCACTTCGACATAATTTCACTACACTACATATTGCACATTCTGATGAACTCAGTTGACGGAATCTGAAATTGAATTTTAACATCATTCGAACGTTTCTGCTACTCCTTCTAAAATTCAACAATGAATATGTTGAATGGGAGAATAAGTAGAGTGTAAAATCTAGATTACTATAACTTATCAATGATGTTTCCTTTAAAATGATAATCCCATTCATGGCACTATCGAATAGTCATTTGGATACTTGTTAGTTGTCTGATGCTGTGTAAAGTGAAGTGATTGATGCAGTAGATTACTTCATCCCATTTATATGTAGTCAGTATCCAAGTTAAACATTGTCGGCATCATTGTTGACTACCTACGTGACTAATAATTTCGCAGAATTATTTCCTGTCACAGATATTATGCATATTTGACAGAATGTATAATAGAGATTGATTTTTGTAAATCGCATGACTATGCACTTACAAGAGGCTTGAGAATTTCCTCTGATGGGATGATCGAAGAGATAATTGACGTGATGTTGCATTCGTCTCGATAACTCCGGTGCATGTTATGCAATTCGAGCATTTTAGATTTAAAAAACTCATCATTGTCAGACATTACGATATTTGTCAATACAAACAGTATGCACAATGTAAGCATGATGACTTCACCCAATTTACATTTGTAACACGATTTGACGTATTTATACATTTTGCACAGGTAAAATGTGTCCATGAGTGAGATTATCAAAGTGAGAATTATTGGACAAATAAATAGACAGATATGCTATTCAACGTTTACTTCTAATATTCTTATTTCAATGGTCCTGAAAGATTCTCATGTCCTCAACACATGTGTTTTAGTTTGTGAGATATTTCCCACTGTGTAGAGTCTTCACTTATGACGATTCACACACATTACTGGTGTATTTGTGCCACTTGTGAAATTATTGTACTTTCACGTGTGAATGAAACTGGAAACTATTCATAATGTACTGAATATTTAGATGGAATTGTGTTTATCGTAAATGTGATGAATTTCAGTGTGTGTGTGTGATGTAGTATTGTATTCTAATGTAGATGGCGTTGTGTCATGCATAAATTAAGCGAATGATGTGTTAGTGAAGTCAACGACAGATGTCTGATTCTTGTCAACTTTGTGATCAATGTAGTGTACAATTACTCGTGATAGCAATGTGCGATTGTAGAGATAATGAATGATATTGACTGAAGTTGGAAATGTTGACACAGTCTGATCGTAGACAATTCATTAGTGTCATGGTTGTGTTGTGTATGATGAAAATTGAAGATGCTGGTATAGATTTAGTGATTTAGTGATGTGTAAGTGAATGGCTGAGAATTTCTACACTGGGATTAAATTGTTCTGAAGAACAAAATCGTAGTTTTCAGTGGTTGTTCTTATCTAACTACATTCGATTTGTCATATCCAATATTCACAACACCCAATATTAGTTAAAAGCAACTTAATCATGAAAATATTTAGGCAAAAATTCATAGGACATTAGAGTTCACACGTCCGTATAGCATAGCTGTTGTATTTTACATCCAAATTTTTCTTTATCATCATTTCACTAGTCTTACGTAACCTTCTTCGATCATCATTTATGCCTCCCTTTCTCGTCTCTCACCTTTTTACTTCTATTCCCCCTATTGCTCTTCTTTTATTACTACTTATACTTACAAGACTGCCAATCGACGTGATATCTCCTTCTCACTATCAACTTACCGCATTGAGACTCTAATCCATGTATTCTTAAGTAAATTTATTAAACAACTCAGTTACCGAAATTGTACAGTAATGATCAGTCTATCTAGAGATGCCACACTGGATATTACTGATGACCCATAGACCCACTCTAGCATCGTAACGTGAGGACAGACAAGTTATTTGATACAAACTACCCCATCGAAAGTATATCGGCTGATGTATTTGTTAAGTCAGATTATTTGTAGAATATTTAGATGGAATTGTGTTTATCGTAAATGTGATGAATTTCAGTGTGTGTGTGTGTGTGTGTGTGTGTGTGTGTGTGTGTGTGTGTGTGTGTGTGTGTGTGTGTGTGTGTGTGTGTGTGTGTGTGTGTGTGTGTGTGTGTGTGTGTGTGTGTGTGTGTGTGTGTGTGTGTGTGTGTGTGTGTGTGTGTGTGTGTGTGTGTGTGTGTGTGTGTGTGTGTGTGTGTGTGTGTGTGTGTGTGTGTGTGTGTGTGTGTGTGTGTGTGTGTGTGTGTGTGTGTGTGTGTGTGTGTGTGTGTGTGTGTGTGTGTGTGTGTGTGTGTGTGTGTGTGTGTGTGTGTGTGTGTGTGTGTGTGTGTGTGTGTGTGTGTGTGTGTGTGTGTGTGTGTGTGTGTGTGTGTGTGTGTGTGTGTGTGTGTGTGTGTGTGTGTGTGTGTGTGTGTGTGTGTGTGTGTGTGTGTGTGTGTGTGTGTGTGTGTGTGTGTGTGTGTGTGTGTGTGTGTGTGTGTGTGTGTGTGTGTGTGTGTGTGTGTGTGTGTGTGTGTGTGTGTGTGTGTGTGTGTGTGTGTGTGTGTGTGTGTGTGTGTGTGTGTGTGTGTGTGTGTGTGTGTGTGTGTGTGTGTGTGTGTGTGTGTGTGTGTGTGTGTGTGTGTGTGTGTGTGTGTGTGTGTGTGTGTGTGTGTGTGTGTGTGTGTGTGTGTGTGTGTGTGTGTGTGTGTGTGTGTGTGTGTGTGTGTGTGTGTGTGTGTGTGTGTGTGTGTGTGTGTGTGTGTGTGTGTGTGTGTGTGTGTGTGTGTGTGTGTGTGTGTGTGTGTGTGTGTGTGTGTGTGTGTGTGTGTGTGTGTGTGTGTGTGTGTGTGTGTGTGTGTGTGTGTGTGTGTGTGTGTGTGTGTGTGTGTGTGTGTGTGTGTGTGTGTGTGTGTGTGTGTGTGTGTGTGTGTGTGTGTGTGTGTGTGTGTGTGTGTGTGTGTGTGTGTGTGTGTGTGTGTGTGTGTGTGTGTGTGTGTGTGTGTGTGTGTGTGTGTGTGTGTGTGTGTGTGTGTGTGTGTGTGTGTGTGTGTGTGTGTGTGTGTGTGTGTGTGTGTGTGTGTGTGTGTGTGTGTGTGTGTGTGTGTGTGTGTGTGTGTGTGTGTGTGTGTGTGTGTGTGTGTGTGTGTGTGTGTGTGTGTGTGTGTGTGTGTGTGTGTGTGTGTGTGTGTGTGTGTGTGTGTGTGTGTGTGTGTGTGTGTGTGTGTGTGTGTGTGTGTGTGTGTGTGTGTGTGTGTGTGTGTGTGTGTGTGTGTGTGTGTGTGTGTGTGTGTGTGTGTGTGTGTGTGTGTGTGTGTGTGTGTGTGTGTGTGTGTGTGTGTGTGTGTGTGTGTGTGTGTGTGTGTGTGTGTGTGTGTGTGTGTGTGTGTGTGTGTGTGTGTGTGTGTGTGTGTGTGTGTGTGTGTGTGTGTGTGTGTGTGTGTGTGTGTGTGTGTGTGTGTGTGTGTGTGTGTGTGTGTGTGTGTGTGTGTGTGTGTGTGTGTGTGTGTGTGTGTGTGTGTGTGTGTGTGTGTGTGTGTGTGTGTGTGTGTGTGTGTGTGTGTGTGTGTGTGTGTGTGTGTGTGTGTGTGTGTGTGTGTGTGTGTGTGTGTGTGTGTGTGTGTGTGTGTGTGTGTGTGTGTGTGTGTGTGTGTGTGTGTGTGTGTGTGTGTGTGTGTGTGTGTGTGTGTGTGTGTGTGTGTGTGTGTGTGTGTGTGTGTGTGTGTGTGTGTGTGTGTGTGTGTGTGTGTGTGTGTGTGTGTGTGTGTGTGTGTGTGTGTGTGTGTGTGTGTGTGTGTGTGTGTGTGTGTGTGTGTGTGTGTGTGTGTGTGTGTGTGTGTGTGTGTGTGTGTGTGTGTGTGTGTGTGTGTGTGTGTGTGTGTGTGTGTGTGTGTGTGTGTGTGTGTGTGTGTGTGTGTGTGTGTGTGTGTGTGTGTGTGTGTGTGTGTGTGTGTGTGTGTGTGTGTGTGTGTGTGTGTGTGTGTGTGTGTGTGTGTGTGTGTGTGTGTGTGTGTGTGTGTGTGTGTGTGTGTGTGTGTGTGTGTGTGTGTGTGTGTGTGTGTGTGTGTGTGTGTGTGTGTGTGTGTGTGTGTGTGTGTGTGTGTGTGTGTGTGTGTGTGTGTGATGTAAATCAATTTATGATGTTTGGGTGGATATCCAACGACAAATGTGTTACACATCAATTGAGCCACCTGAAACTATCCCATGATGATCACAAATTGTCGTCAGTGATAAATATGCCAATGTATGACTGACGTTGTTGCATCTACATCCACTAATTCAGATTAATGCGTCAACATTGTGTCATGATTTAGAACGATTAAGGATATTTGAAATCCCTATTTTGTTTGATGTTATTTCATGTGGCGATGTTTAAAATGCATGTGTCTATGTCTAATACAGACTGATAAACGAATAAAATGTGGTCCATTTATTCACAGAATTACAACTCTCAGCAATCATCTGCATTATGATACAGGAAACAAGTTTCTTGAATGGTGTATGAAATAGGTTCCTCCTTCAATGGTTTCTACAGTTTTCGCATATCAGGAGACCATCAACGAGTATTGTGAATTTCTATCTAGAACCATGTTTACACAACGCAACTTCAAGATCATGGTGTTGCTGATATTCAGTATCACTTCATTCTTCATTTATTCTTTATCTACGATACGTGTACCTACCCCACTCAAATGGAATATTCCCTTACCAACACCCACCACCACCACTATCATCATCAAAATAAATCTCACTATTATTGCAACTTTGTAGTTAGCTTTGGTGACCTAGATTAATCTGTTGAAAATCGTCTGACGGAAAGATGAATGGCACGACCTTATATTCACTATTGTCGTCTAACTTGGAAAATTGTTTGTAACAAATTGTAAACTTGTTATGTGCACATGGGAGTTCATTATATTAATTTATCAAGGCCAGCTGAACACTGTCGTTGGCGTATTTAGGGAACACAAATATCACATCCTTCTAACAGGTATGCTTCCAATTTCAGTCAACCTGAAGTATGTTGAAGTGCTATGTACTCACCAACATTATGTGAACCTGTGATGAGAACAACCTGAATGTACTATTATTAAGTGTTTGTGAAATATTTGTTAGTTGGTAATAATAATTCACATGTGAGGACAGCAATCTTACAATGAAAATTATAAATATGAGAATACGTCTCATCTACAACCAGATATCTGAGTGCAATGTTGACACTGCTGCTTGTTACTTGCCTCGTAGACGTCATTGTCGGCGAGATCGGTACAGGAGATATGCAAATATTGTTTCAATTACATAACGAACAACGAGAAGATAGAAATTCGTGTGAATATACCGAAATTGTGCCAGCAGAGGAAACATTAAATCCTCTTGTAAGTTTGATATGCAAAAATACAACAACCTGCATGCCTCTCCACTCTCTATCTCTTACTTCTTAATGCATGATTATGTTTCGATTCATTTCATGCTTGTGAAAGACGTGGGATAGTGAATTGGCGGCCGACGCTCAACGATTTGCCGACCAGTGTGAAGAATACGTCAAACCACCAGTGAGGAGTGTTGGCAGTTGGGAATCCGTGGGTCAAAATGCCAGAGAAGTTGTCGAGGTTGCAGAGTAGGCTCCCCAGTGTTATTGTCGTTAATCATCACATATTTTGTAGTGCTGTTAGACTGTGGATGAAAGAGGCAAAGTATTATAACCATGAATCGGACACTTGCCAGGCAGGGCATGACTGCGATAGTTACAAGCAGGTAGGATTGTGTACAATCAATGTGATTAACATATCAGTCGAATTTCACGTCAATCAGCCAAACAGTTTTCATAACACTGCCTTTTGTTTTTCTCTCAAACACATGTAGATAGTACAAGTGGAAACAACGCATATAGGATGTGCTGCTAAATGGTGCAGTGGTTTAAAATCTCCATTAAACTTCTTGGTTGTCTGCAACTATTCACCATCGTAAGTCCTCATGATTTGCATTACCTATCATTGACATATGATGTTTCATTCAATATTGAAGCCAATCAATCATGATTTCCTATTCCATTTATATTAAACATCCATTGTGTACAAGTGCATCGCCTAATCTTGTTCATTCATTTGATTCAATCCGGTTTCCGCTATTTTGACATTCAATTAATTATCACCACTCACTTTATTAGACACTGTTATCTGAGAACTGTACTCACTGCTATTGATATAATGATCACGTCTATTCATAATCCAAGCATGACACTTTCATCTTGATTGTTACTTCAGTAATAGACAAATGTTGTTTCAGTAAGAAGTTGCATTTGTACATGGAATGTGAATATCGCTTCTACTAATTGTGAGTTTTGTTCATTTGCATTGTAGAGTGAAAATTGGCCAACCCTACACAAACGCCAAGAAAGGGAGATGCTTAAAAGAATGAAAAAAAATGAAGTATCGCAACAGTAGTTTCTTCAACATTGTTCACTAGAACATCAGTGGTGGTGAATTCGAACGGATTAATTGTGAATTAACATTTACATGTTTTTGGTGTTTCATTATGTGGTGTTTAAAATTTCATTTTATTAGTTTACTCTCTGCGAGAATGTAGGAATTGTCATTTTTTTGTTAAGTTTCTTATGTTTGTTACCGTTTCTTCAAATTTAAATGTTGGCGTTAACCCATGTCACAGTTCATCTTTTCCGCACTAACCTTACTGTTCCTGATTGTTTGTTGTCAAGTTTATTTCTACTAGGCTGTTATTGTAATTCACATGCAGCTTTTGAACGAAATAGAATCAGTTCTTCTAATTGCTACGTCACTGTCTTCTTGATTCGGTTTTCGAGCGAGTAGTTAGGATGGTGCGTCAATTTTGCCTTTGGTTGCAGGTATGTGATTTGTTCGCCTAGATCGATTCGCTAATTAGAGAGTTGCGGTTAATATTTCCTCGTATAAACGTAGGAAGTAGGACATAACCGTTGGGCGATATAACATTTGGCGATGGGAATGAAAGTTGACGAAATTAGCTGCACTCATTCTTCACAGATGTATATGGGTCATTTGAGCATTAGTGCAGTAGTCGCTAAACGATCATCCAATATATGGTAAGCCCATCGCGGTTACACACATAACCCACCAGTTATTCACAAATCGCTGCGAGACTTTTCCAGTAGACGTGTTCAAAGTAAAGCCTTTATTCCAATTAGAAATCCGTTTTCTGTAATACGTTTGAATTGTCTGTTGAGCACAAAAGTCTAAAGTACTCAACAAAAAGTGGCATTAGACCGTGTGAATATGTTACAATTGTCAAAGAATAATCCAGATGTGTCTGTATTATTGACTTCATTATTGATGGATATAATGGTCTAGGAAGTTGTAACAACACCTCTATGAAGACTACAAATGTTCAATGTAACGAACTATTGTTACGGTTAGAGTTAGGCAATTTCCTATGTTGTCATTATTATTCTTGAATAGATAATTTAATTCTTATTCTAAACTTAATCTCCACACCATCTTTTAAGCTTAACATTATGTCTGTACTTTGAATTTCACATCATCCATTGGCGCATTTCTATCATTTCATTAAGCATTTTCATGAAGTAGAACAATCACAATAAGTTAAATTTCAACTTAGTACTAGTTGTATTAAATGTTTGTAAAGAATCTAGTACATATCGCCTATACTCTATTCGTTTATTACATTCATAAGGTTAGTTTAATATCATGGAATTCGGTTAAAGTAAGTTTAGTTTCCACCCTACTCTACCTCATCTCACTCTACTCAAAATAGAAACGGTCGTCTTCAATTAGGTGTCAATTAGGTGTATGTCACTTAGAATTGACTTTTACACCTCAATTTTCATATTATTATTATTATTGTAATGCAACCAATAGGGAAATCTGTTTCACTTTATGAACATTTTAAAGAAAGAAACAATATTTTCGTTGGTTTTGCATAAATGACTATTGTCATTTCAACACAACAATTCAATTGTGTCATGTTTACTTTATCAACAGAATTGGGCATTACATTCTTATGAATGCATTGAATGAAATGAACTGTAATGAGTAGAGTAGTGTATGTCAATCAGAGAGAAGGATTATTATTTCACTGATTTAGAGAAACACTTTATTCTGTTTGTTTGGTTGTCTATGTTCTCCTCGTTCCTTTCGCTCTCTTTTTTTGTTTTTTCCATTATCACTATAAATAGGATCACATTGAATGGTAATAATTTTACAATAATGACGACTATACTACTGTTAATAATGAATATTCTCATTTCATACAGTTTAGGCAATCAATTGGAAATGTCAACAGATGAAAATCTATTATTATATTATCATAATTACATTAGACGTGAAAGAAATACATGTGATTCTCGTACTAGTATACCAGCAGATGTAAAACTCAATGATTATGTAAGCTAATTTTGATTAACTTGTTACTTAGTAAACCGTGTGTGTGTGTGTGTGAGCAGAGGGTGGTGGGTGTTTCTCTAATATATTCAATGTTGACTAAATGTGTAATTTAGAAGTGTTTTTCATATACCAGTTGATCTTGTTATGTCTTGAAATTGATTAGTGTCTATTGTTTAAATATAGTGACAAATCATATGTAGGCTAGTGTTGGGTAAGTACAATTTGGAACTTGTCACTTGAATGTACTTACAAACAATACATATCGGTGAACATCACGGTCTTCAATTAAACCATCATCAGGTTCCACTCTAGTATACAGCAATATTTATATATACGAAATTAATAAAAAACTATTAAACCGATGAAGGCAATTTATGAGGCAATTAAATGATTAAAGTGAAACAGGTGAATTACATAACTAATCACAATAAGTGAAAAATGTAAATTGGTAGTAGGATGGTAATACGTAATCGTCGTAACGATGAGTAGATTAGTAACAACAGCATGAATGAATATTTCGAAAAAGGGGAATAATTTCAAGTTGGATGTACGTCGAAACAGTGTAGCATTCTACTTGTTGAAACAATAACAGAGTTAATAAAAATCATTTGAAATCAGATGTGAAAATAATACGCTAAATGAGATGGTGAATGGAGGAGAGATATGAAAGAGTGGAGTAAAAACAGACAAACATCAAAGGGTGTAAAGAATTGTGAATGTTATATATTAAGTCTTGTGGAGTCACGGAAAGATTGGAGGCGTGACACATGTTTTGGACACACCGAATTAGGTTGCTAACTCGAATCTTTATGGCTTCGGCGATGTGAAGGAGACGAGGTCGAATCCCAATTAGGTGCATTGACTGCATGTGGTATACCCCCCACCTGAATGCTTTAGTTCTGTCTATTGCATTTCCTTCTGTCTATGAAGTGTAACAAATTAGAACTACGTATGGATTTCACCAGCCGTTTTCGTACATATATATATATATATACATGTTTTAATTGTTATACAAGCATAACTATAGTAGTAGTTTAGTAGTGAATTCGATGACATGATACATGAATGAACTGAATTAACACAGTGATGTGAACATCAACAATAAAACGAAACACTTCTCCATAACTCCCTAGTCTTATTTCAACAGTATGTTTATTTACTCAGTCAATGTTACATAACAAAGTGTAATTTTCATTTTCAAACCGATCGATCCTCAGTATTAGAGTTTCAGCCTCCATTAATTTGCGATATAGTGCAACAATCATCGATTGTCATTGGCGATAATGCTGTCATTCCCAATACATCTGAACTCCATCATTCACGACTTCACAGTTAAACTTCAAGAACATCCTTAAAATAGTCACTAGTAAGCTAGTTATTGTAATTACATTTCGATGGTTTACAATAACACAGCAAAATGAAATGTTTGCCTATAACAATTCATACGTCCATGAAGAACTTACAAATTAAGGGATATAATTATCTAATTTCTTAAATAATCACCAATTACTAAATAAACTCCAGAAATTATCATTTAAGTTCAACTTATCTCACTTAATACCCAACCCCCGACATGCTGTAACCGTCACCCGAATAACAAGATTGATAAATGAACAGTGGAAATGTTATGAATAACATAAATCGCTGAATCGATTTATCATATATGTATATGTACTTATTAATTATTACTTTAATCGGTTGAATTCATCACAGACTGATGTTGGCCAGAAACACAATTACAGGCCAGGAATCACCCGACACTTCTACCTTACCAACATCAATCTATGACAAATTCAATCAACTCAAACTGAATGCCAATCACCATAAACCACATTGAATCTATTACTTTAATTTACGTTATTTATTAGATATGGGATTATAGTTTACATGAAACTGCTCAACAATATGCAAAACAATGTGAAAATCATCCTAGTTCTATGCAGTATAGAACAACATGTAGATGGAAATCAGTTGGACAAAATATCGCTAAAGTTAATTCAATTCAAAAGTAAATTCATTATCATTAATTTGATCATCTTCTTTTTGTTTTATTTTGCATCAAGTGCTATTGAACAATGGAGAAATGAACATCGATATTATGACTTCACTACAGATAGTTGTCAAGCAAATCATAATTGTTATGTGTACAAACAAGTAAATATTGGCATTGATAACTAATACAAACAAAATAATTTTAAGAAATTTTCATTTATTTAGTTGATTGAATTCATCAGAGATTCACGTTGGTAGGATATCACAGAAAATCAGGGAACGTAAGAAATTTGTTACTTTCCAGTATGGGACTCTTCAGCAGTGCAAATCATAGATTTCCGTCTCCATGAACTTTACAGCGGAATGTACTGCTGAGAACCTCCTCTCCCCAATTGACAAATACTCAGTAGTTTGCATTGGTAACCTACCAACACCAATCTGTGAAAAATTCAACCAATTAAACATAATATCAATCTCTACAAACCATGTCGATTCAATTTTATTTATTTTTGAATTGTAGATCGTCAACTCGAATACAACACATATTGGTTGTGCTATCCAATTGTGTAATGAAAGTATGAGTACAGGAAAATATCTAATTGTTTGTAATTATGCTCCAGCGTAAGTGCTATTCATGTAAATAAATCTATGTATACCACTCACTTAAATATTATAATTGACTGTCACTCCTCATTTACTGCCTACCTCCCCCACATTCTTAGAATGAAAAAAACTGTAACCGATAACGACAATTTCACTCAATCATTGTCTGTGTATGATAACACGGTTAACTCCATAACTGACAGATTGGTTTACTGTTGTAAACCAATAATCTATTCCTTCTTGTTAAGTGTCATAGATAAGCACGCATAATTAACAAAACACTTCATTAAATATTTTGTAGCTATTTTTCATCTTTACTAGAATGAGATCTTGACGATTATGTGTTTAATACAAGCTCAGAGATTGATCTCGGTTGGGTACCGATGAAATCTACGAAACACTAGAGAACTGTTTCACTACTTCAAAGTATCCTTAAAGTTCTAGTGAGAAGTCAAGATTAGTGGAGATTGGACGTGTCAAGAGTTATCACCAATAATATGAGATTGTCGTTGGGTCATATCACAGTGATTGAGATGAGAATTCTACAGCTGCATGCCGGTCTAGTAGTGCCCATAGTTTATCGTTTGCCAATAGGTTTGAAATATTTGATTTCGATAATTTAGCTGAATTGTGCGAGCACACTACAGAGGAGTCATATATCAAGGCGGAAGAACACTCCAACACACAACAGTTTACATTGATACTCAACCGATGTCAATTTACAATGGATAAAAGCAACAAAATTAAGTACTATCTCCCTCTACAAAACAACTTAATATCAAATGTAGTTTTAGCCGAACAGTTCGAGTGGACGAACGGTAATTCTATGTGAACATTCTTGCCTTCACTACTCTGTCTTTTATTGTCCCACTTAAATGAAATGAATCTCCCATCATTTTACACGTGGAAGTTTAGTTGTAGTGAATGTAATCAAACAATAAACGAATGATGCACAAACAATTCATGATATTCAACTTAAAATAAGTAGTATCTGTCTCAATTGTAAGATAACTGTTATACAGTTCTACAGAGAAATCATTTCTTCTCATTAAATATTAGACATTTCTTAATTAGAATTAGTTAGTTATAAACAACATGGAGCCTGACACAAACAACCAGACCACATCATCATGACAAAATCAAACAGTCAAGATTATTACCAGAGTATAGTAAAAGAAGATTTGATGAAATGATTTGAAGTATAGATTAATGGAACTTATGATCACAAGGAAGATGAAGAGTGAATGTAATGTGTCACATTCAAAATTGTATCATCCACTATCTTCAACCATCCACCATAGTTATCATGATTGTATTAGCTTCCGAATACAGTGTTGATCTTTCACCTTACTAAATATTTTAATATTCAATTACTTTAACTAATATCCAACATATTACCTATAAGTCATAATCATATTATAACATTACTCAT
The DNA here is from genome assembly GCA_034768735.1 of Schistosoma mekongi. NCBI lineage: Eukaryota > Metazoa > Platyhelminthes > Trematoda > Strigeidida > Schistosomatidae > Schistosoma > Schistosoma mekongi. The sequence goes on from CM068310.1 coordinate 14,028,649, forward strand.
TTATTATATCAGTAGTAAGCATGATTAATGTTAAGTTTCTTGTCAAATTATATGATTTTTAGAGCTGGTGAAGGAAGACCATATGATGATGCAAGAAAATCCAGATGTAAACAATGAAACACTACATAAGATGAATGAACAAACTATCCATATTACTACTATACAATGTTTTATGTCATGAAATAGGTATATGGTGGAAAGATTAATAAAATATTAATTAGAAGATTGTTCTTCTTCTCATCGTTATGTGATCATCATCATCATCATCACATCATCATCATCCATCATCATCATCATCAATCATCATCATCATCATCATCATCATCATCAGCATCATCATCATCATCATCATCATCATCATCATCATCATCATCATCATCATCATCTCATCATCATCATCACATCATCATCATCATCATCATCATCATCATCAGCATCATCATCATCATCATCTCATCATCATCATCTCATCATCATCATCTCATCATCATCATCAATCATCATCATCAGCATCATCATCATCATCAGCATCATCATCATCTCATCATCATCATCTCATCATCATCATCAGCATCATCATCATCATCATCACATCATCATCATCTCATCATCATCATCTCATCATCATCATCTCATCATCATCATCTCATCATCATCATCATCATCACATCATCATCATCATCAGCATCATCATCATCTCATCATCATCATCATCAGCATCATCATCATCATCATCAGCATCATCATCATCAATCATCATCATCAGCATCATCATCATCATCTCATCATCATCATCAATCATCATCATCAATCATCATCATCATCAGCATCATCATCATCTCATCATCATCATCAGCATCATCATCATCAATCATCATCATCACATCATCATCATCACATCATCATCATCAGCATCATCATCATCAATCATCATCATCACATCATCATCATCTCATCATCATCATCAGCATCATCATCATCTCATCATCATCATCACATCATCATCATCAGCATCATCATCATCATCAGCATCATCATCATCAGCATCATCATCATCATCAGCATCATCATCATCATCAATCATCATCATCATCATCACATCATCATCATCTCATCATCATCATCATCATCATCAGCATCATCATCATCAGCATCATCATCATCTCATCATCATCATCAATCATCATCATCATCAATCATCATCATCATCAGCATCATCATCATCAGCATCATCATCATCAGCATCATCATCATCAATCATCATCATCATCAGCATCATCATCATCATCATCAGCATCATCATCATCAGCATCATCATCATCTCATCATCATCATCAATCATCATCATCATCATCAATCATCATCATCACATCATCATCATCTCATCATCATCATCTCATCATCATCATCATCAGCATCATCATCATCAATCATCATCATCATCAGCATCATCATCATCACATCATCATCATCACATCATCATCATCTCATCATCATCATCAGCATCATCATCATCAGCATCATCATCATCTCATCATCATCATCAGCATCATCATCATCAGCATCATCATCATCTCATCATCATCATCACATCATCATCATCTCATCATCATCATCTCATCATCATCATCAGCATCATCATCATCATCATCAATCATCATCATCATCATCAGCATCATCATCATCTCATCATCATCATCAGCATCATCATCATCATCAGCATCATCATCATCATCAATCATCATCATCATCATCTCATCATCATCATCAGCATCATCATCATCTCATCATCATCATCATCATCAATCATCATCATCATCAGCATCATCATCATCAGCATCATCATCATCAGCATCATCATCATCATCAATCATCATCATCAATCATCATCATCAGCATCATCATCATCACATCATCATCATCTCATCATCATCATCAGCATCATCATCATCAGCATCATCATCATCCATCATCATCATCAATCATCATCATCACATCATCATCATCAATCATCATCATCAGCATCATCATCATCAATCATCATCATCAATCATCATCATCAGCATCATCATCATCAGCATCATCATCATCATCATCTCATCATCATCATCAGCATCATCATCATCATCAGCATCATCATCATCATCATCAGCATCATCATCATCATCAATCATCATCATCAGCATCATCATCATCATCAATCATCATCATCACATCATCATCATCATCACATCATCATCATCATCAATCATCATCATCACATCATCATCATCTCATCATCATCATCATCAATCATCATCATCAGCATCATCATCATCAGCATCATCATCATCATCAGCATCATCATCATCATCAGCATCATCATCATCATCATCAGCATCATCATCATCATCATCAATCATCATCATCATCTCATCATCATCATCAGCATCATCATCATCAGCATCATCATCATCAGCATCATCATCATCTCATCATCATCATCTCATCATCATCATCAGCATCATCATCATCTCATCATCATCATCAGCATCATCATCATCTCATCATCATCATCAGCATGTTGTATTATTAGATATTTTAATCAGATTTCTAATGTCTTTAAATATTACCCATAGTGAATTTTTTACATATGATTGTCCGTATATCTGTTTGTCATTCCTCTGTGCACAAGTTAATCGTAATCCAAGTTTGATTTCCCATAATATCACATCTTTGTGACCTTGGGAGAATAGACCCATGAAAGCAATTTCTCACTTACAGCGTGGCAGACGAGTCGTTCTCTAGTGACTCCTACAAATCTCAATAACACTCATATTTGCGGAGAAATATGGTTATAAATGTGTGAATCTTCAGTTTTTACTAATCTTCTCTTTGGATAATGGTTGCTTGGCCTGTTCATCACAAAAAATAATTGTTGATCTAAAAGCAGAGATTAAAACTATAGTGCTTGGTCGACAATGTTTCAGTTGGGATGATTTAGAGCAAGCAATTGGAGAGTTTCAGTTTGAAGGGAAAATAAATTTAACTCAGTCGTAGATTACTTGCGCTCACTATATTCATTTGCATCGTCAACGAGCCTCGTTTCCGTCTATTAAATACATTTACGTCGTTTTCAAATGTGCATTTAGTATTGGAAGAAAATCTCATGAAATTAGTCGGAGAAACAAAGCGTAATATTAACTACAACTATATGTTGCTGGCACATCTAAGATGCAGTACCTTTAATGGTTAGCGTTGTCTTTGTTACGATTTATTGAGTCGACAGTTGAAATTATGCTACGACATTGTATATACGACATGTGTCCCAAAGAACTACGTTACTCTATTTCCAATGCTGTTCAAACAATTACTGCAAAAATGATCAGCATATGCAGGAGTGGAAGGTTGATTTTACTGAGGTTTGGTGAAGGTATGGCAATGCGGGTGTTTACAAAGATTGAAGACTATACGAAACGGAATTCTGAGAAGATAAGTAAGAAATAGGTTTTCTTATTTTCTCATAACTTAGTATATTTTTATGTTTTTTACAGGCTTGCTAATCATTTCATTCACTGTATATCTCTGCTTGTATCATCCAATATTAACGAATTGTCCATAATAAATGGTTTATGCTTAATAATCGCCTTTTATATTTCCATGTTTACAGTATTACTGAGTGGTATGTATTAGGGTTTGTAGTGTAAGGTAAACGGTATTCTAATTCATGAGATATTCGCCTGCTGTCGTTAACACACATTGGTGTATTCCTAGTAATAGACTTAATGACCTATACCAACAGCTTACTCGCCTTGTTCCTCGAGCTTGATTCTTAATGAACTAATAGGTGAGTGATGTCATCTTAGATACAAGTTACACCAACTGTTCATAATCAGCATTATTGTTATTCACAGTCACAATGTTATTAATACAGTGAAGTGTGACAACACTTAACAAGTCACATGAGTTGTTTAACTAGTTGGCTCTGTGAAGTATGAAAATCATTCACTACATGGATACACAGATTATTCCGTGTCAGGCGAGCTGTTACTAAAAGAATCTAGCATAAATGCGAAAATATATTCGAAAGGGTTTCTTCTTCCTAGTTAATAGCCTATTAAGTAACAACTTTGGGTGATATTCTAAAACGCAATCTTTCTCATGTGATGTGCTATTATATACAGCTTCCAAAGAAACGCTACATCGTAACGTAGTAATCGTAAACATTAGCATGCGTTTACTGTACGATTAACACTAACGTCCTCCGCTTTGTATTCGCTGTAACAACGTACAATGAAAAATCCGTATTAAAATATATGCAAGTAAATATTCATCAAATATGTGGAATAAAACATAGAATTTTAATAAGCTTTAAGTAATACAAAGTAACTTGATTACTATCACTGCTAATCAGTACAGTTTTCTGTCTCTAACTTCTGGAACTTTAAATAACTGCACTAGCTCTTTGATAAGGATAGGCCACCAAAGTTTAGTTGCAACTCAACTCCGATAAATTTTGAATATGCTGGCCGAAAGTTGATATACATCAGTAAACAGCTTCTGGATCTCAGTTGTTAATACAGCGTATGTTATATAAACTTCAGTTTCGCATTGTTGAACTTTCTTTGCACATTTTTATTACTCGGTGGTAACTTCATCAATAACCCTCTAAACCGTCCCAAGGATCATCCAGTAATGAGTGATAATTTGACCATCCATCAGCATTCTTACTACAATCTCACTTGCTTTACTGTTATACGTTTTGTGCTTAGCAGGAACTTCGTAAGTTTGAACAACGTAACTGAGGCAAAATCAGGCCACCACAGCATCATATACGAATGTAAATTATAAAGGTAAATTGGAGTTACACAACTATTGTATGCAAAATTTGAACATACTACTTCAGAGATTTATAGTTTATTCACTACATAGTAAAAACAATATAAAATATTAAGGAAAATTTGCAATCATGTAAACGTGACTCTGATTACCTATATGGTCCTAGATGATGTAAGTTCACTGCAGTTCGTTCTTTACGATGACAAAATGTAATAATTATCACTTAAAAAACTTAGACTGACGTACTTCAGAACAAGAAAACCATATATACAAATGTAATAATTATCACTTAAAAAACTTAGACTGACGTACTTCAGAACAGAAACCATATATACAAATGTAATAATTATCACTTAAAAAACTTAGACTGACGTACTTCAGAACAGAAACCATATATACAAATGTAATAATTATCACTTAAAAAACTTAGACTGACGTACTTCAGAACAGAAACCATATATACAAATGTAATAATTATCACTTAAAAAACTTAGACTGACGTACTTCAGAACAGAAACCATATATACAAATGTAATAATTATCACTTAAAAAACTTAGACTGACGTACTTCAGAACAGAAACCATATATACAAATGTAATAATTATCACTTAAAAAACTTAGACTGACGTACTTCAGAACAGAAACCATATATACAAATGTAATAATTATCACTTAAAAAACTTAGACTGACGTACTTCAGAACAGAAACCATATATACAAAATGTCA